>OW388302.1:67541364-67581364 GCA_936450465.1 Gibbula magus
ATGCTTTATGAACAGTCTCTTCAGGAACCCTTTAGTCATACGGCGGCAGTCATGCGGTATAATGAACGGCAGCAGACATGCGGCGTACATCAATGGCACGCCAATCAAAATAATTACAAACATGCGAAAGACAATCAAAGGCGTTGATCAGTGTGTTGCCACGGAAACAATGTACAGAATAATGACATGCAAGCAAATAATTGCCAAATTGTTTGATATAAGTGGCATACTGCAGACGAGGGTTTCCCAAATTCTCTTCTAAGAGGGAGGGTGAAAGTACAAAGAGCGCGGTTCCTGAAACTCTTACAACTAATGGCAGCACTACACTCAATTGAAACCAATTTGTAAACGTTAAAAGACTATATACAATTGAGTGTAACTCTACGATTGCTCAGTAGAACCGGACCCTATCTTGTAACGATAGGTGAGGTTGAACATAAAAAAAGGACTATAGCAACTCATAAAACAATGCTCTGACGACATGAGGCACTGTGTGACGTCAGTTTTTTCTTTGGCAATGTTTTAGAACGTCAAATGCGACTCGATTCAGACAATAAATATAACGTTTAAATCATATGATTAATAGAAAAAAATACCATATTGGTTTAATCCTGTAAATTATAAGTTTTGCGTTACTCGTGATTATATTCATATGCTCCATACTTATGTAAAAAAGAGACAATTTTTTAAGAGAAGATTAGGTTTCTTTCAAATATCCATGACTATGACAGTTACTAAACAAGAGATGTATAAAACTCGACACCATGTTATGCCAATCAGAATCGAATAATCAGCAAAAGTATTTGCACAAGATATAAAAATCGCCATTTTAATTAGAACAGGGTGTTTTATAGTATACGTACGTTGCATTAGAAAAAAAGTTTCTAACTATGAAAAGAATCCCATATGCACCCTGCCAGGGAAACTAGTTGCTAAATGTTAAAAGAATCCCTCTTTCTAAGCAGGGAACTTCAGTACTATCAACTCCATGTGACTTTCAACATGTCACCACTTGTCAGTGTTTACATCCAATTTCCGTAGATGAGTCTGAAGCACATTCTGCTATGATCCTGTATACAACTGTAACATGTGGGACCGTGCTATATGCAGTAGTGCAGCTTATTGTACACAGGTCGTGTGATCTCAAATATTACCATATTACATTAGTTTGTTCACACTCTAAATGACAGTTATTTCCAAGTTAATCCTTCAGGATTTCAGGCCAGCTTTACGCCTTGCAGAAGGGATTAAGCTTTGATGTAATCGTATTACCTTCATAAAAGGCATCCTATTGTCAGCAGACAGACGCTGCGACAGCGCTGTATCATACAGTTCGAACATGCATACCGGGATACCATTTCCGGGTTGCATGCAGCGGAACTCGGTGTCGCAAACTTTAGAAATAAATTATCTCTTAAAAAGATCGATATGTAATCCGTTACTATGACAACAAGGTGTTGGAGAAATGTACTCTTTAATAAGGGTACCTTCATAAGGAAACTTATGCAGAAACAATAGTTACTGGGGAAGCAGTATGTGCTCACCTCATGTAGAAGAAGATGACGTTGAACTAATCTTGGCTAACGTTTTCAATAGGTACATCATGTACCTACTTCTTCAGGCCGTTTAATGCAGGTAGAGACTATACCTATTGAAAACGTTAGCCAAGCTTATATCAACTTCATCTTCTTTATGTATATATGTAATCACAGCGGTTGAAGATTTATTGTGATATATATGTATATTGATAAACTATCAATAAAGTAACAACTAACTGAGTGTCAGTCTTATCAACAATGTCTTGTCCTGACAATCGTAGCACCAATAAACGGTTTCACTTCTTATCGTTTGGATTTTGAATGTCCTATCCTTTGTTAAATCTTAACCCTCACCAATATGTTTCAACTCGAATGTGTTATATTTATGTAAAAATATACATTACATATAATTATAAAGGGCAATGCATGTACCCTCGTATTTTGTTTCCACAAAAACTACCCCGATAAAACCCACCCTTTAAAATTCTATCGGGCATATCCGCCATATTGTTTCTTTTTGCTGACACGAAATAAGAAAAACGCTTTACTTTTACTAATTTTACATATTTGTGTATAATAAGTCATATATATTATTAATAATAACACTTTATTGTCCTCATTACAACGAAATCAGAAATTCTTGTTGTGCCCTTGGCACCCGGCAGCCACAGTGCAGCGCCAGTTCAATCGTTGTTCTACCCTTTAAATGCTGAGCGCCAAGCAAGGAAGCACCAACTCCCATCTTTTAACGTCTTTTGGTATGACGCGGCCGGGAATCGAACCCCGACCTACCGGGTGATGAGCGGACGCTCTACCAACTGAGCTACATCCCCGGATATTGATATACTATCCAAAGTATCCAAAGTATCCTCAAGTAGCGCTCAAGTAGCGCTCAAGTAGCGCTCAAGTAGCGCTCAATCTCTCCTGAACGACACGGTGCAAAACCTCAAAGTTTTGCTACGTAGCGCTACATTGAGCAATCGCGTTCAAGAGAGGTTTAAAAGTAATCGCTAATTGAGCGTTTACTTTGACACCTCTCTTGAACGCGGCCCTGTAGTGCTGACGAATGGCTTCACTTCTCATTGTTTTTACTTTTCAATGAGTGTGTGCTAGTCTTTTCCCATTTGTCAAACATGAGGCCACCAAAGTATACACATTAGTTAGTTTCCATCTGGATTGCGTCATAATCATGTGTGTATATCACGTATACCTCGGGAGAATAGTGCTATCAGAAAATTGTCTAGACCAATTAAAACTGATCTATCGATAAAACAAGAATAGAAGTAACAAGCAAAAAAGTGAGCGTGGCTCACTAATACCCCCGACTGATCAAGTTAGACATTTTTATTTTACTTATAGAGAGAAGTGTTTGCACACCTAAGGATTGATAAGCTATGAAATGCAATTGCTCTCTTCTAGTAAAAAGGTAGTTTAAATAAAAGTAGGAATAATTGTAACTTGAAAAGGTAGGGGTAACATAAAACACTACTGCCATTACCACTGATTTCAACTTTATTTTGGAAATTAATCCATCATAATGATTCATTCGAGTGACTTTAAACAACAAGTACATGGTAGCACACAGCTGTAAGCACAGTGATGGATATACAGCAGTTTTTGGCTGAAAGGAAAGACAATTTATCTTTGTCCAAAATATAACCAGTGGAAATATAAAATATCAACACAGAAGTAGCTTTTGATGAAAGTAACATAAAGAAGAAAATGATAAAGTCAACAAATCACAACACAGAAGTAGGTTCATTCATTCTAGCTCCGAATATGACGAAGTAAAAATATACCAAAAGAAAAAGCCAAACATTCAAAAATTCAGAAGACATGTGCCAAATTTGAAAAAGATTAGATGAATAGTTTTTCTGTAATCGATCGGACAAAACTTGTCTTTGGAGGGACGGGAGTACGGACGGAATCGTTGGTATTACTATATACCCCCGACCTTTTTAGGGGTATAACTACAGTGATGTACTCTGACGTTACAATCGATTATAATAAATATTTATGTAAATCGAGCTTATAAGGTTTTATTATTACTGAATTTTTGCATTGCGCAATAAATATGAAAAAAATGTGCACTCTCTTTTACAAGTAAATATAGTTTTACATCTATGACATGAGACCACACTTTTTGCTGTTTTAATATTTGAATTGAGTTGGCGTCAGACTAACTGCCCTGACATGTTTCCCGCAGTGTAATAAATGGACTGTCAGAGAGAGCGGACTTCTACTGCCGAGGGGAAATATCACTGTCTTCATTTAGACGTAGAGAATTGTGATTGAACTTTTTCTTCCCCGAGAAGGTCTTAGTTACATCATATTCTCGCGTAACAGTGATTTATATATGTACGCGAATTCAGGATGGTAATGAGTCATGGACAGTGTTGAACTGCTCTACTTCCAGGAGCATTGAGGGTCAGTCAGACTTG
Source organism: Gibbula magus (assembly GCA_936450465.1). NCBI lineage: Eukaryota > Metazoa > Mollusca > Gastropoda > Trochida > Trochidae > Gibbula > Gibbula magus. The sequence continues at coordinate 67,545,344 of OW388302.1, forward strand.
GTGTCAGTTAGACTTGGTGTCAGCCAGACTTATTGCTAGTCAGACTTGGTGTCATTCAGACTTGGTGTTAGTCAGACTTGGTGTCAGTCAGACTTGGTGTCAGTCAGACTTGATTTCAGTCAGACTCGGTGTCAGTCAAACTTGATGTCAGTCAGACTTGATGTCAGTCAGATTTGATGTCAGTCAGACTTGATGTCAGTCAAACTTGGCGTCAGTCAAACTTGGTGTCAGTCAGAATTGATGTCAGTCAGACTTGATGTCAGTCAGATTTGATGTCAGTCAGACTTGATGTCAGACAGACATGATGTCAGACAGACTTGATTTCAGTCGGACTTGATTTCAGTCAGACTTGATGTCAGTCAGATTTGATGTCAGTCAGACTTGATGTCAGACAGACATGATGTCAGACAGACTTGATTTCAGTCGGACTTGATTTCAGTCGGACTTGGTGTCATTCAGACTTGGTGTCAGTCAGAATTGATGTCAGTCAGACTTGATGTCAGTCAAACTTGGTGTCAGTCAAACTTGGTGTCAGTCAAACTTGATGTCAGTCAAACTTGGTGTCAGTCAAACTTGATGTCAGTCAGACTTGATGTCAGTCAAACTTGATGTCAGTCAGACTTGATGTCAGTCAGACTTGGTGTCAGTCAGATTTGATGTCAGTCAAACTTGATGTCAGTCAGACTTGATGTCAGTCAGACTTGGTGTCAGTCGGATTTGATGTCAGTCAAACTTGATGTCAGTCAGACTTGATGTCAGTCAGACTCGGTGTCACTCAGACTCGGTGTAAGTCAGACTTGATGTCAGTCAAACTTGGTGTCAGTCAGACTTGGTGTCAGTCAGAATTGATGTCAGTCAGACTTGATGTCAGTCAGACTCGGTGTCAGTCAGACTTGGTGTAAGTCAGACTTGGTGTCAGTCACCTACAACTTGTTCCTACCATGCCTATCCCCTAGTGTTATCCCATATGTAGGTGCGATATACACACCGGGGTCATGCGGGTCGATTCATGCCTAACCGCCCGTGTAAAGATTATTGTATTAATAATTGATTATGTGCCACAGTGTGTTCCTGAAAATGTCCAACACAGACCAACAATCACATTATCGACTGAATATACAATAATACAACTGTGATATATACGCATCACTTTTCTGGACAATCACAGCTGTGATATACGTGACCACGTGACAATGATTGTCAGTGTTTATCGTGAGTTATATCCCTAAATGTATGTATGACTGACGCAGTTAATACGCATGTCATACATAATAAATGACATGTTATATCTTAATTATGCTTTAAGTATTAACTTTTATTGAAAGATTTCACATATTCCGAACGTGTGTTCAAGTTGCCATTCACAACGACGGGTTTGCATTGACACGTGTAGACGAAAGCTACATCACATACTTGACAGACGTCTCAATGGTTCTTCTTGGAAGCTGTGACGAGACTGGACGACTGTAAGTGTTGAGTGTCGAGTGTTGAGTGCCGTCTCCACCACCAGCTCGTGCAGCAGGGTCAACAGTCCTCTTAAACACGTGTCTTTATAAACTGTGTATCTACCTGATCAGACCACGGACATTGCGACACACTGACGAGTGGCAGGTGCGTGGCCTCTGGTACATTCAAGACTTATATGCACTTGGTAAAATATCAAAGGGGTAAATATTAAAGGATTTGACATGTAAGTAAGGCATCTATGCAGGGGAGATTTTATGCACATACAACCATGTTTCCTCTAACTTTTGCAATATGTTTCGTAGTATTTAATGTTGCCCAAACCCGAATATTTCATTTTCAAACAATAATACACCTTTCCACTCTCACTCGACCTTCCTCTCAGCGTCATTTCTCAAACGTTTTGAGGCGAAACACCTGGAACTCCTCCTGCTAATATGCAGAGAAAACAGATGACGTCAGCTTGTTGATTAGAAAGAGGGATCAGCCGTCTGTTCCATAACAGTGAGCGATTATAATCGATCAATTGAGCGCGCAATGAGCGCACACCCCCTCTTGTACGACACGGAGCGATGCCGCGAGGCTTGCTCCCTTTGCTACATAGCTCATTGAGCGATTACTTTTAAACGCTTATTGAACATGGCCCCGATAACAAGATGGTAGATCCAAGGATCCTAACTGTGAGCCGCGCAGTTTCAATTGCCATTATCGCGATTTGAATTTTTTATTTAATTTTCGTAACGGACCGACTGGGCAACCCCTTGAAATGGTTATGTTGTAAAACTGACCATTAATCGCTCAAGAAACTATATACATTCACAAACATTTCACAACTTCAATAACACATGTGATAATGTATGAAACCTGTCAAATTAAGCGAATTTGAGCGAAATAAAAACAAACAAAAATATGTTTGTGCCAAAGTGATACCGAATCCCTTTCTACACTTTCATGATATTAATTTATTGATTGATAATTTTAATATTTTGAACATTTGAAAGTTATAATGTTGTCTTATGACGATTACTAACTTTGAGAAATGAACAGGGAAAGCCTCAATATTTTCTTGGTGTGTACCATAAAGGGGTGACTCCGGGTTTTTTATCTGGATATTTTTTGTGGAAACGAAATTCGAGAGGATGTCCCCGTCTACACACATATATGCTATTAATACATGATTAAAACACAGTCAAATTGAAACATATTAATGAAGCTGATATTTTGAAGAGTTTATATTTCACAACTTGATAAAGATAAGAGCACACATGTTGAAACATAAAACAATGAGAACTGAAGCCATTCATCGGCACTGCGACTGGTAAATTTTGTATTATCAAAAGAAATAATTAAAAAATGGGTTAATAGCGTGTTTCATTTCACGTAATGCCAAGAAACCAAGATGACGGATGCTGCCGATAGATCAGTGATAGAACTTTCCAGTTTAAAACCAATAGAACAATAAACTTTACCCTACTCATGCATTTAAATACCCGAAGCTTTGTAACTATTTCATTTTCATTGCCGCACAGTGTATATTCTTTAATAGATAATAACACCAGTGAAACACATTTCCTGAAGTAGTTAAGACATGTTCGTTTTCTTGTGTTCATTGGACATCGTATATAAACATTATTACATTTCAATATGAAATTTAGTTCAGTTTACTATAGTCAAGACCAAATGTTCAAATATAAACCATTTCCAGTTTGACATCAATCTTTATTGATGAATGATATAAATACATAAATGATAATATGATAGTAGCATGTCAGTGCGGATGCTGTTATATGCAAGAACGCCTTACCCAGTCAGTCGACGCTTCCACGGGGAGTACAGAACAACCTGATGTCCGGAAAATAATCAACTTATTGCTTCTTGGTCTAAAACAATTCCTACATTATGTTTATCACATAGCGGATATATACGAGACAAACCGTCCTCCCGATTAGGATGATAAATGCATCTGCAGCTGTTAATAGATAATGTTTATGGATGATTAACTTCTTTATACGAAAGAGAGCTACGCGTTCTTGAAATGGTGGTCTACAGAGTACTGTGAGAGGTGAACATTCATCATAGGTTATCAACAATATCAACACAATTTACATGAGCTGTTGATAGAGAGCCTTTGTCCACAATTGTTCAGAGGCCGAGTGTACATCAGCTTATATTATATAAAAACTTACATGACCATTCACACATATTGACGAGGGTAACGTGGTTTCCCAACTAGTGCTTCATGAACACCATTACGAGTCAATCACAGATTTTATTTCCCCGATGTCGCCTCCTACTTAATGTTGTTATGTAGTTTCGAAATCTTGGTTTCTAAGACTTTATTCTATATGTGATAAAAAAAGGCTTGTGATGGTGTTTTATCATCCTCGGTTGTGAGCCTGGTGCGCCCCTCTCCAGTCCGCTTGTCATATATGAACCTGGTGCTAACCTCTCCAGTCCGCTTGTCATGTCTGAACCTGGTGCTAACCTCTCCAGCCCGCTTGTCATGTCTGAACCTGGTGCGTCCCTCTCCAGCCCGCTTGTCATGTCTGAACCTGGTGCTAACCTCTCCAGCCCGCTTGTCATGTCTGAACCTGGTGCTAACCTCTCCAGTCCGCTTGTCATGTCTGAGCCTGGTGCGAACCTCTCCAGTCCGCTTGTCATATATGAGCCTGGTGCGCCCCTCTCCAGTCCGCTTGTCATATCTGAGCCTGGTGCTAACCTCTCCAGTTCGCTTGTCATGTCTGAACCTGGTGCTAACCTCTCCAGTCCGCTTGTCATATCTGAGCCTGGTGCGCCCCTCTCCAGTCCGCTTGTCATATCTGAGCCTGGTGCGCCCCTCTCCAGTTCGCTTGTCATGTCTGAGCCTGGTGCTAACCTCTCCAGTCCGCTTGTCATGTCTGAGCCTGGTGCGCCCCTCTCCAGTCCGCTTGTCATATCTGAACCTGGTGCTAACCTCTCCAGTTCGCTTGTCATGTCTGAACCTGGTGCTAACCTCTCCAGTCCGCTTGTCATGTCTGAGCCTGGTGCTAACCTCTCCAGTCCGCTTGTCATGTCTGAGCCTGGTGCGCCCCTCTCCAGTCCGCTTGTCATATATGAGCCTGGTGCGCCCCTCTCCAGTCCGCTTGTCATATCTGAGCCTAGTGCTAACCTCTCCAGTCCGCTTGTCATGTCTGAGCCTGGTGCGCCCCTCTCCAGTCCGCTTGTCATATATGAACCTGGCGCGAACCTCTCCAGTTCGCTTGTCATGTCTGAACCTGGTGCTAACCTCTCCAGTCCGCTTGTCATGTCTGAGCCTGGTGCGCCCCTCTCCAGTTCGCTTGTCATGTCTGAGCCTGGTACGCCCCTCTCCAGTCCACTTGTCATATCTGAACCTGGTGCTAACCTCTCCAGTCACTTGTCATATCTGAACCTGGTGCTAACCTCTCCAGCCCGCTTGTCATATCTGAACCTGGTGCGAACCTCTCCAGTTCGCTTGTCATGTCTGAGCCTGGTGCGCCCCTCTCCAGTCCGCTTGTCATGTCTGAGCCTGGTGCGCCCCTCTCCAGTTCGCTTGTCATGTCTGAGCCTGGTGCGAACCTCTCCAGTCCGCTTGTAATATCTGAACCTGGTGCGCCCCTCTCCAGTCCGCTTGTCATGTCTGAGCCTGGTGCGAACCTCTCCAGTCCGCTTGTCATGTCTGAACCTGGTGCGCCCCTCTCCAGTCCGCTTGTCATGTCTGAGCCTGGTGCGCCCCTCTCCAGTCCGCTTGTCATATCTGAGCCTGGTGCGAACCTCTCCAGTCCGCTTGTCATGTCTGAGCCTGGTGCGAACCTCTCCAGTCCGCTTGTCATGTCTGAACCTGGTGCGCCCCTCTCCAGTCCGCTTGTCATGTCTGAACCTGGTGCGAACCTCTCCAGTCCGCTTGTCATGTCTGAACCTGGTGCGCCCCTCTCCAGTCCGCTTGTCATGTCTGAGCCTGGTGCGCCCCTCTCCAGTCCGCTTGTCATGTCTGAGCCTGGTGCGAACCTCTCCAGTCCGCTTGTCATGTTTGAACCTGGTGCGCCCCTCTCCAGTCCGCTTGTCATGTCTGAGCCTGGTGCGCCCCTCTCCAGTCCGCTTGTCATGTCTGAGCCTGGTGCGAACCTCTCCAGTCCGCTTGTCATGTCTGAGCCTGGTGCGAACCTCTCCAGTCCGCTTGTCATGTCTGAGCCTGGTGCGCCCCTCTCCAGTCCGCTTGTCATGTCTGAGCCTGGTGCGCCCCTCTCCAGTCCGCTTGTCATGTCTGAGCCTGGTGCGAACCTCTCCAGTCCGCTTGTCATGTCTGAACCTGGTGCGAACCTCTCCAGTCCGCTTGTAATATCTGAACCTGGTGCGCCCCTCTCCAGTCCGCTTGTCATGTCTGAGCCTGGTGCGAACCTCTCCAGTCCGCTTGTCATGTCTGAACCTGGTGCGCCCCTCTCCAGTCCGCTTGTCATGTCTGAGCCTGGTGCGCCCCTCTCCAGTCCGCTTGTCATGTCTGAGCCTGGTGCGAACCTCTCCAGTCCGCTTGTCATGTCTGAGCCTGGTGCGAACCTCTCCAGTCCGCTTGTCATGTCTGAGCCTGGTGCGCCCCTCTCCAGTCCGCTTGTCATGTCTGAGCCTGGTGCGCCCCTCTCCAGTCCGCTTGTCATGTCTGAACCTGGTGCTAACCTCTCCAGTCCGCTTGTCATCATCTTAGCCTGGCGCGAACCTCTCCAGTTCGCTTGTCATATATGAACCTGGCGCGAACCTCTCCAGTCCGCTTGTCATATGTGAACCTGGTGCGCCCCTCTCCAGTCCGCTTGTCATGTCTGAGCCTGGTGCGAACCTCTCCAGTCCGCTTGTCATGTCTGAGCCTGGTGCGCCCCTCTCCAGTTCGCTTGTCATATATGAACCTGGCGCGAACCTCTCCAGTCCGCTTGTCATGTCTGAACCTGGCGCGAACCTCTCCAGCCCGCTTGTCATATATGAACCTGGTGCGCCCCTCTCCAGTTCGCTTGTCATATATGAACCTGGCGCGAACCTCTCCAGTCCGCTTGTCATGTCTGAGCCTGGTGCGAACCTCTCCAGCCCGCTTGTCATATCTGAACCTGGCGCGAACCTCTCCAGTCCGCTTGTCATATATGAACCTGGTGCGCCCCTCTCCAGTCCGCTTGTCATGTCTGAGCCTGGTGCGCCCCTCTCCAGTCCGCTTGTCATGTCTGAGCCTGGTGCGCCCCTCTCCAGTTCGCTTGTCATATATGAACCTGGCGCGAACCTCTCCAGTTCACTTGTCATATATGAACCTGGTGCGAACCTCTCCAGTCCGCTTGTCATATATGAACCTGGTGCGCCCCTCTCCAGTCCGCTTGTCATGTCTGAGCCTGGTGCGAACCTCTCCAGTTCGCTTGTCATATATGAACCTGGTGCGCCCCTCTCCAGTCCGCTTGTCATGTCTGAGCCTGGTGCGAACCTCTCCAGTTCGCTTGTCCTGTCTGAGCCTGGTGCGAACCTCTCCAGCCCGCTTGTCATATCTGAACCTGGTGCGAACCTCTCCAGCCCGCTTGTCATATCTGAACCTGGTGCGCCCCTCTCCAGTCCGCTTGTCATATCTGAACCTGGTGCGAACCTCTCCAGTCCGCTTGTCATATATGAACCTGGTGCGCCCCTCTCCAGTCCGCTTGTCATGTCTGAGCCTGGTGCGAACCTCTCCAGTTCGCTTGTCATATATGAGCCTGGTGCGCCCCTCTCCAGTCCGCTTGTCATGTCTGAGCCTGGTGCGAACCTCTCCAGTTCGCTTGTCCTGTCTGAGCCTGGTGCGAACCTCTCCAGCCCGCTTGTCATATCTGAACCTGGTGCGAACCTCTCCAGCCCGCTTGTCATATCTGAACCTGGTGCGCCCCTCTCCAGTCCGCTTGTCATATCTGAACCTGGTGCGAACCTCTCCAGTCCGCTTGTCATGTCTGAGCCTGGTGCGCCCCTCTCCAGCCCGCTTGTCATGTCTGAGCCTGGTGCGAACCTCTCCAGTTCGCTTGTCATATCTGAGCCTGGTGCGAACCTCTCCAGTTCGCTTGTCATGTCTGAACCTGGTGCGAACCTCTCCAGTTCGCTTGTCATGTCTGAGCCTGGTGCGAACCTCTCCAGTGCGCTTGTCATGTCTGAGCCTGGTGCGAACCTCTCCAGCCCGCTTGTCATGTCTGAACCTGGTGCGAACCTCTCAAGCCCGCTTGTCATATCTGAGCCTGGTGCGAACCTCTCCAGTCCGCTTGTCATATATGAACCTGGTGCGCCCCTCTCCAGTCCGCTTGTCATGTCTGAGCCTGGTGCGAACCTCTCCAGTCCGCTTGTCATGTCTGAGCCTGGTGCGCCCCTCTCCAGTTCGCTTGTCATATATGAACCTGGTGCGAACCTCTCCAGTTCGCTTGTCATGTCTGAGCCTGGTGCGAACCTCTCCAGTGCGCTTGTCATGTCTGAGCCTGGTGCAAACCTCTCCAGCCCGCTTGTCATATATGAACCTGGTGCAAACCTCTCCAGCCCGCTTGTCATATCTGAGCCTGGTGCGAACCTCTCCAGTCCGCTTGTCATATCTGAGCCTGGTGCGCCCCTCTCCAGCCCGCTTGTCATGTCTGAACCTGGTGCGAACCTCTCCAGTCCGCTTGTCATGTCTGAGCCTGGTGCTAACCTCTCCAGCCCGCTTGTCATATCTGAGCCTGGTGCGAACCTCTCCAGCCCGCTTGTCATATCTGAACCTGGTGCGCCCCTCTCCAGCCCGCTTGTCATGTCTGAACCTGGTGCGAACCTCTCCAGTCCGCTTGTCATGTCTGAACCTGGTGCGAACCTCTCCAGTCCGCTTGTCATGTCTGAACCTGGTGCGCCCCTCTCCAGTCCGCTTGTCATGTCTGAGCCTGGTGCGCCCCTCTCCAGTGCGCTTGTCATATCTGAACCTGGTGCGCCCCTCTCCAGTCCGCTTGTCATGTCTGAGCCTGGTGCGAACCTCTCCAGTCCGCTTGTCATGTCTGAACCTGGTGCGCCCCTCTCCAGTCCGCTTGTCATGTCTGAACCTGGTGCGAACCTCTCCAGTCCGCTTGTCATGTCTGAACCTGGTGCGCCCCTCTCCAGTCCGCTTGTCATGTCTGAGCCTGGTGCGCCCCTCTCCAGTGCGCTTGTCATATCTGAACCTGGTGCGCCCCTCTCCAGTCCGCTTGTCATGTCTGAGCCTGGTGCGAACCTCTCCAGTTCGCTTTTCATATATGAACCTGGTGCGCCCCTCTCCAGTCCGCTTGTCATGTCTGAGCCTGGTGCGAACCTCTCCAGTTCGCTTGTCCTGTCTGAGCCTGGTGCGAACCTCTCCAGTTCGCTTGTCATATATGAGCCTGGTGCGCCCCTCTCCAGTCCGCTTGTCATATCTGAACCTGGTGCTAACCTCTCCAGTTCGCTTGTCATATCTGAGCCTGGTGCGAACCTCTCCAGTCCGCTTGTCATATATGAACCTGGTGCGAACCTCTCCAGTGCGCTTGTCATATCTGAACCTGGTGCGCCCCTCTCCAGTCCGCTTGTCATGTCTGAGCCTGGTGCGAACCTCTCCAGTTCGCTTGTCATATATGAACCTGGTGCGCCCCTCTCCAGTCCGCTTGTCATGTCTGAACCTGGTGCGAACCTCTCCAGTCCGCTTGTCATGTCTGAACCTGGTGCGCCCCTCTCCAGTCCGCTTGTCATGTCTGAGCCTGGTGCGCCCCTCTCCAGTGCGCTTGTCATATCTGAACCTGGTGCGCCCCTCTCCAGTCCGCTTGTCATGTCTGAGCCTGGTGCGAACCTCTCCAGTTCGCTTTTCATATATGAACCTGGTGCGCCCCTCTCCAGTCCGCTTGTCATGTCTGAGCCTGGTGCGAACCTCTCCAGTTCGCTTGTCCTGTCTGAGCCTGGTGCGAACCTCTCCAGTTCGCTTGTCATATATGAGCCTGGTGCGCCCCTCTCCAGTCCGCTTGTCATATCTGAACCTGGTGCTAACCTCTCCAGTTCGCTTGTCATATCTGAGCCTGGTGCGAACCTCTCCAGTCCGCTTGTCATATATGAACCTGGTGCGAACCTCTCAAGTCCGCTTGTCATATCTGAGCCTGGTGCGCCCCTCTCCAGTCCGCTTGTCATATCTGAACCTGGTGCGAACCTCTCCAGTCCGCTTGTCATATCTGAACCTGGTGCGAACCTCTCCAGCCCGCTTGTCATATCTGAGCCTGGTGCGCCCCTCTCCAGTCCGCTTGTCATATATGAACCTGGTGCGCCCCTCTCCAGTCCGCTTGTCATGTCTGAGCCTGGTGCGAACCTCTCCAGTTCGCTTGTCATATATGAACCTGGTGCGCCCCTCTCCAGTCCGCTTGTCATGTCTGAGCCTGGTGCGAACCTCTCCAGTTCGCTTGTCCTGTCTGAGCCTGGTGCGAACCTCTCCAGTCCGCTTGTCATGTCTGAGCCTGGTGGGAACCTCTCCAGTTCGCTTGTCATGTCTGAGCCTGGTGCGCCCCTCTCCAGTCCGCTTGTCATGTCTGAGCCTGGTGGGAACTTCTCCAGTCCGCTTGTCATATCTGAACCTGGTGCGAACCTCTCCAGCCCGCTTGTCATGTCTGAGCCTGGTGCGCCCCTCTCCAGCCCGCTTGTCATGTCTGAGCCTGGTGCGCCCCTCTCCAGCCCGCTTGTCATGTCTGAGCCTGGTGCGAACCTCTCCAGTCCGCTTGTCATGTCTGAGCCTGGTGCGAACCTCTCCAGTGCGCTTGTCATATCTGAGCCTGGTGCGAACCTCTCCAGTTCGCTTGTCATGTCTGAACCTGGTGCTAACCTCTCCAGTCCGCTTGTCATATCTGAGCCTGGTGCGAACCTCTCCAGTTCGCTTGTCATGTCTGAGCCTGGTGCGAACCTCTCCAGCCCGCTTGTCATATCTGAACCTGGTGCTAACCTCTCCAGCCCGCTTGTCATATCTGAGCCTGGTGCGAACCTCTCCAGTCCGCTTGTCATATCTGAACCTGGTGCGAACCTCTCCAGTCCGCTTGTCATATCTGAGCCTGGTGCGAACCTCTCCAGCCCGCTTGTCATATCTGAGCCTGGTGCGCCCCTCTCCAGTCCGCTTGTCATATATGAACCTGGTGCGAACCTCTCCAGCCCGCTTGTCATATCTGAGCCTGGTGGGAACCTCTCCAGTTCGCTTGTCATATCTGAGCCTGGTGCGCCCCTCTCCAGTCCGCTTGTCATATCTGAGCCTGGTGCGAACCTCTCCAGTCCGCTTGTCATATCTGAGCCTGGTGCGCCCCTCTCCAGTCCGCTTGTCATATATGAGCCTGGTGCGCCCCTCTCCAGTCCGCTTGTCATGTCTGAGCCTGGTGCGAACCTCTCCAGTTCGCTTGTCATATATGAACCTGGTGCGCCCCTCTCCAGTCCGCTTGTCATGTCTGAGCCTGGTGCGAACCTCTCCAGTTCGCTTGTCCTGTCTGAGCCTGGTGCGAACCTCTCCAGTCCGCTTGTCATATCTGAACCTGGTGCGAACCTCTCCAGCCCGCTTGTCATATCTGAACCTGGTGCGCCCCTCTCCAGTCCGCTTGTCATGTCTGAACCTGGTGCTAACCTCTCCAGTCCGCTTGTCATGTCTGAGCCTGGTGCGAACCTCTCCAGTTCGCTTGTCATATATGAACCTGGTGCGCCCCTCTCCAGTCCGCTTGTCATGTCTGAGCCTGGTGCGAACCTCTCCAGTTCGCTTGTCCTGTCTGAGCCTGGTGCGAACCTCTCCAGTCCGCTTGTCATGTCTGAGCCTGGTGGGAACCTCTCCAGTTCGCTTGTCATGTCTGAGCCTGGTGCGCCCCTCTCCAGTCCGCTTGTCATGTCTGAGCCTGGTGGGAACTTCTCCAGTCCGCTTGTCATATCTGAACCTGGTGCGAACCTCTCCAGCCCGCTTGTCATGTCTGAGCCTGGTGCGCCCCTCTCCAGCCCGCTTGTCATGTCTGAGCCTGGTGCGCCCCTCTCCAGCCCGCTTGTCATGTCTGAGCCTGGTGCGAACCTCTCCAGTCCGCTTGTCATGTCTGAGCCTGGTGCGAACCTCTCCAGTGCGCTTGTCATATCTGAGCCTGGTGCGAACCTCTCCAGTTCGCTTGTCATGTCTGAACCTGGTGCTAACCTCTCCAGTCCGCTTGTCATGTCTGAGCCTGGTGCGAACCTCTCCAGTTCGCTTGTCATGTCTGAGCCTGGTGCGAACCTCTCCAGCCCGCTTGTCATATCTGAACCTGGTGCAAACCTCTCCAGCCCGCTTGTCATATCTGAGCCTGGTGCGAACCTCTCCAGTCCGCTTGTCATATCTGAACCTGGTGCGAACCTCTCCAGTCCGCTTGTCATATCTGAACCTGGTGCGAACCTCTCCAGCCCGCTTGTCATATCTGAGCCTGGTGCGCCCCTCTCCAGTCCGCTTGTCATATATGAACCTGGTGCGAACCTCTCCAGCCCGCTTGTCATATCTGAGCCTGGTGGGAACCTCTCCAGTTCGCTTGTCATATCTGAGCCTGGTGCGCCCCTCTCCAGTCCGCTTGTCATATCTGAGCCTGGTGCGAACCTCTCCAGTCCGCTTGTCATATCTGAGCCTGGTGCGCCCCTCTCCAGTCCGCTTGTCATATATGAGCCTGGTGCGCCCCTCTCCAGTCCGCTTGTCATGTCTGAGCCTGGTGCGAACCTCTCCAGTTCGCTTGTCATATATGAACCTGGTGCGCCCCTCTCCAGTCCGCTTGTCATGTCTGAGCCTGGTGCGAACCTCTCCAGTACGCTTGTCCTGTCTGAGCCTGGTGCGAACCTCTCCAGTCCGCTTGTCATATCTGAACCTGGTGCGAACCTCTCCAGCCCGCTTGTCATATCTGAACCTGGTGCGCCCCTCTCCAGTCCGCTTGTCATGTCTGAACCTGGTGCTAACCTCTCCAGCCCGCTTGTCATATCTGAGCCTGGTGCGCCCCTCTCCAGCCCGCTTGTCATGTCTGAGCCTGGTGCGCCCCTCTCCAGCCCGCTTGTCATGTCTGAGCCTGGTGCGCCCCTCTCCAGCCCGCTTGTCATGTCTGAGCCTGGTGCGAACCTCTCCAGTCCGCTTGTCATGTCTGAGCCTGGTGCGAACCTCTCCAGTGCGCTTGTCATATCTGAGCCTGGTGCGAACCTCTCCAGTTCGCTTGTCATATATGAACCTGGTGCGCCCCTCTCCAGTCCGCTTGTCATATCTGAACCTGGTGCGCCCCTCTCCAGTGCGCTTGTCATATCTGAGCCTGGTGCGAACCTCTCCAGTTCGCTTGTCATGTCTGAGCCTGGTGCGAACCTCTCCAGCCCGCTTGTCATATCTGAACCTGGTACAAACCTCTCCAGTCCGCTTGTCATGTCTGAACCTGGTGCGAACCTCTCCAGTCCGCTTGTCATATCTGAACCTGGTGCGAACCTCTCCAGCCCGCTTGTCATATCTGAGCCTGGTGCGCCCCTCTCCAGTCCGCTTGTCATATATGAACCTGGTGCGAACCTCTCCAGTTCGCTTGTCATGTCTGAGCCTGGTGCGAACCTCTCCAGCCCGCTTGTCATATATGAACCTGGTGCGCCCCTCTCCAGTCCGCTTGTCATATATGAACCTGGTGCGAACCTCTCCAGCCCGCTTGTCATGTCTGAACCTGGTGCGCCCCTCTCCAGTCCGCTTGTCATGTCTGAGCCTGGTGCGAACCTCTCCAGCCCGCTTGTCATATCTGAGCCTGGTGCGAACCTCTCCAGTCCGCTTGTCATATATGAACCTGGTGCGCCCCTCTCCAGTCCGCTTGTCATATCTGAGCCTGGTGGGAACCTCTCCAGTTCGCTTGTCATATCTGAGCCTGGTGCGCCCCTCTCCAGTCCGCTTGTCATATCTGAGCCTGGTGCGAACCTCTCCAGTCCGCTTGTCATATCTGAGCCTGGTGCGCCCCTCTCCAGCTCGCTTGTCATGTCTGAGCCTGGTGCGAACCTCTCCAGTCCGCTTGTCATGTCTGAGCCTGGTGCGAACCTCTCCAGCCCGCTTGTCATATCTGAGCCTGGTGCGAACCTCTCCAGTCCGCTTGTCATATCTGAGCCTGGTGCGCCCCTCTCCAGCCCGCTTGTCATGTCTGAGCCTGGTGCGAACCTCTCCAGTCCGCTTGTCATGTCTGAGCCTGGTGCGAACCTCTCCAGCCCGCTTGTCATATATGAGCCTGGTGCGCCCCTCTCCAGTCCGCTTGTCATGTCTGAGCCTGGTGCGCCCCTCTCCAGCCCGCTTGTCATGTCTGAGCCTGGTGGGAACCTCTCCAGTTCGCTTGTCATGTCTGAGCCTGGTGCGCCCCTCTCCAGCCCGCTTGTCATGTCATGTCATGTCATTCACGTCCCGCTTTAAAACTCTCAGTCCACATTTATTAAAATTCCAAAGTCTTACATGACAATGTTCCCCCCTCTTAAACACAACGCGTGTCTGATTGTATTACCTCATCTCATGAGACACGTGACTGGTTGAAGGACAAGAGAGCCGTGGAGAAGATGAGTGAATATAATTGTGAAAGATTCATCAAGAGTGACCATCGTCCACACGAGCACCCACTCCCCAGTTTACACACCCTTCATCAATATAGCACCCACTCCCCAGTTTACACACCCTCCATCAATATAGCACCAACTCCCCATTTTACATCTTTCAATACCACAGTTGAACAGAACAGTCACTACGGTTGACAATCACAAATTACAATTTATACCCAAAAGCAAATTCCTTTAACATCTCGTTGGGATGGTGACGAATTAATAAAGGCATGTCGTATCTTTGAAGAGATGAGGTCTGAAACCTTTGGGACAGCGATTCCATGTTGTGTAACGGCGAGACGAGTGTTGATGGTCAGGTTCCCACGATACGAGGAAACATCCAGCTTGAAATCATTAGCTGCTCAGTCTTTATTAACAAAGGACGGGGTTTCATGACGATATCAAGATTATTTCAAAGCTGGAGAGAAGTAAAACAGGCCTGGTATCCTAAAGAATTAAAGTTTACTTCAGAACAATCATTGGAGCTTCACTGTAAACAATGATGAGAGATGTCGTGTGGAAGATATTGCGGCTTTTATATTACTTGAAGTGTCTACATAGAAACGAGGATGCTTTTAATAGTTGAAACGTGTTACCATAGTAACGTACTTAATAATTTTCCTGTTGATTTAACAATGACATTTCCTCATCCCATTGCTTCTTTATGACTAACTTAGACATTTCCGCATCTTTTGAAATTCCAATTGATCTATTATGACTAACTGAGGCAAGTTTGTTTTTCAAAGATATAACTTCCTGATAATTTAAACCGTCTGTTTCATCAGAACTTTCAAACAGTCGTTCCTATGGACACACACTAATTTATCGTAAATTAAAGGATTTGATAAAAGAGTTCCATTGATCAGGTTTTGAAAAAAGACTGTTTGCATTGGTTGATTACATGATTGGATAGAGTTTTTCTCGGGAACTTTTAAACGATTGTCTGCAATATCTAAATAATGACTCTCCTTCTAGATAACGATCTTATCACAAGGAATAGATGAAGTTAATATAATTTCCACAACTATAATCTGCTAGATAGCTCACATCTAATTATTTTTACATTGATATTTATGTTTATCTCCTACCAGGGAAATCATATCGGGGTTAATAATTTTAAAGCGACGCCCCAGGACTAATGATCTCTTTGTCATAGTGATGTGACGTCATAAACAATGTTGTGACGTCACGCTTCATCTAGATGGCGTTATGTTCTTAATGCGGCAGCGACAGGAAGCCGGTCTTTGCACGAAAATAGAATTTATCGTAGTTTCTTCAATTTCATGACTGCGATAATAATTATTGAGAGACAGATGTTATGGATAACAAGTTCTTTATTTGTTTCACACGACGTTTCTCGGCTACTTCTTGCCCCTTCTTCAGGTGGATAATAAATAGAATATTATATCCGTGTTTACGTCATACTATCTCACCGACACTCGTCCCTGGATATAGGTATATCCCTCTAAAAAATTATGTTCAGGCACCTTCAGCTTAAACAGGTTAAGACATGGACAATCGAAGCTCATTTAATATTCTCAATTTATTACCTATATGGCAGAATTACATACATGCACTCGATACATTTATACAACATTGATATCTGATGACTTTCATCACTTAAAAAGACAATACACACTACTTAAACGTTTTCCATTACATGTACAACATGTTTCGTAAATACAGTGGTTGTTTGAATGCCATCCTTTGATATTGGAAATTATTCTGGTGAAATTTGAGGAAGCCACGCACCTGCGAATCAGCAATATTTCAATCAATTCCCCCGACTGGTCAGGTCCGTGCATATTTCAATCAAGCACCGGTTTCACCGGGACCGTAGCATTGGCGGGGCTGTATGGTCGACTCGATATTCAAACACAACTGACATAGATAACCATTTAGTCCTGTCTGGCCTTTCAAAAATATCAGTAGAGTTTAGCACTCTTACCTGCTTGCCGAAATCAACTGATGATGACGTAGTGTTTAAACAACATTGAAACACTGATCCATGTATCAACAGGCCCCATGTCTATGATGTTGTAATGTTTTTAATAAGGCTGGAATTTGGGGCAAAACTCATATTGCGAAATATTGCCATATTCAGCATACATATTGCAATAATATTGCGATATATTGAATGACTTCTACATTGAGCTTTTATACATCGTAACCCGAATTAAACATGAAATATTTGATAAAATGCCTTTCATATCTTACAAACTATATATGGCAAGTTATTAAGGTAAATGTGTAAGCAAATTCTAATGATATTTACATAAAAAATGTCTCCCATCGGTTGTCGAACACATGTTCCTGCACATCAAACTTTTCTTTTGACAGTTAAACCATGTGCCTAAAAGCAACATTTTAAACTTACTTTTACTTGAAAGGCATTGGTGCGATATATTGTGATATAAAAATCATATTGCAATTATTGCAATCAACACTTTGTATCAATATAAACCGGTATTTCAATAATATTGCACAGCCCTAGTTTTTAATGCAGCGACAACGTAAGCAGGGAAATCAACTGAAATCTTGCTCGATTTGATATGCAGTTAATATCTGATTGAAATGAGCTACATACAAAGTACTTGTTTATTCATTATAACTACATCAATAATGTCACTCCGTTAAGTACATATAATACAGTTGCTGCAACATGCTTTATAAATGGCTCATCGCGAAGGTGGGTATTATGTTGAGAGTTCAGTCTTTGCAAGGTTGGAATGGGAATAACGTCCTTATGTTTAGTGGGTTATGGTTAATAATGGTTGGAATGCTAATTGATTTATGAAATGGAACCTATCACTGAAGAAGATGCTTTACTGTCCACTGGAGTCTGTAGTAAATACATGTAGATCTTATCTAAAGTTTTTGATCTTCATCGTCGTAAAAAACAAATGTTTATTTGTATATTTAGTCAGACATGTTCTATATTCCAGAGAGATAATGATTTATGTTACAAGCCATATTTGTCTGATGAATTTAATTCTAGCATGCCTCTTTTATAACAATCTGGGTGATGAATATATTGCGGCCATTTAGTTCTACAACCAAGATATATGATGTACTTGTTCACTTGGACACGATGAGCTATTTACACTGGATACAACATAGCATGCCTTGTCCTGTCTTTCATGAAATACATAAAGAAAAATGTGCACCCCATATATTTTATACTTAAATGTGGTGCTGTGGATATGTCATGCTTATTTGACGGGATTAATCTCTCTCATCTTTCTTAATCTTTCTTAATCCTTCTCATATCAGAAAAGTAGATTATGTGGCGATTTTCTTCAAAGATAAATTATCAACATTGACATTTTAAGGAATTACAAGTGAAGTTGTTAATGGTACTGCTGATATTTCTCGACAAACAACTACTGTCCTCGTCACGAACCATCTGATACACTTTAGGTTTTAGATGACCAAAAACAACAATGTTGTTACGCAGTTTAATTTCACACATCATATCATGTTTCATCAGGGAAAGTAAGGAAGTAATTGCTTGTTGAAATTCCGTTATATTTTTCCAACACTTTCAACAATTATTGAAAAAAGGCTTTAATCAAACGATTTTAGAATGCATTTGGGATTCTGTTGAGTTCAAACCGGTAATTAAACACTTCGTGTTGCTTACGAAAGGTCAATGCAGTTAATGCTGACAGTATTTCGTCTTGAGGCAACTTTCTTTGTATTTGCCTTTTTCCAAAATCTCTGATTATGAAATGGTATACTAAATATAGGACCAGCCCTCTTGAAAAATGAAATTAATCAGATTACAAGAAACAAAATTGACTTTCATTTCTCAGTATAACTAAACATGTTTTTGGATAAATGCAACTATCGAAAAGTAATGAAACGTTATATGAATGATATTAGGTCTTTGAAGGGCATTTAGAAGTGGTATACATTTCTTGATAACAACTTCTTTAATTAATATATTGTCTTTCTTAAACTGCTTGATAATGATCTCTTAAATATCATACGATTAGTTTTACTTACAAATTATTTTCTTTCTTATCAGACCACTTTTTGTTTGAACAAAACTTGGGGTGGTTTACTTTTTTCTCTATGTATAGTACCAAAAACAGCTGTTTAGAAAATTAGTTTTAAACTGCCTACTTCGTCTGGCGACTTGTTGAAGTTGCAAACCTCTGGTGAGTTACACTTTTTTTTGGTTTAGCCTGTTTTCAATACTGACTGTTATTTACACTTTGTGTTTTCCTCTTGTTCCTTCACATCAAGATCCATTCTCACCACAAGATTGGTATGTGATAGGTCATCTATAATTCAATTTGAAATTTTGTTTTTTCTTTGGATAACATGGTTTAATAGTACACATTCCACATTAATCAATTTGTGATTTGTGTAGTAAAATACAGGACACGTCGCAAAATGAATATAATTATACATAAGACATGACACCAGACTCAATCCAATAGAACAGATTTACCCCTAAGATCAGGCCAATCATTGGAACACGCTCCTGCTGAACTCACCAAACAAGAAATACATCAATCAAGTCCTCTACGGCCCTCATACCACAGCAATATCTAATAGGAAAGATACGATTCATTTCAGAACACAGAACGGGTTTATCTATTTAAAAAAAAACCCCTAACTATTGATGATATGCATCTGCACAGTTGGATCATATACACGTCCATACATCTGTTTATTACCCATATGGTTGAAAATAACCGAGTTAATATTTTTGATATGAGCACATGTGCACATATCACGTTTGCCTAGCAACGATTGTTTCACCGCGGCTTCCCGTATTACGTCGCCTGTGACGTCATAAAATGATTGTTCGTGACGTCACTATAGCTTGCCGTCGCAAGGGAAGTGGGCCGTTTCCTGACTATTTTAACGCGAATCAAATGGAATAAAATGGATAATAAAGAAATTATACACTCGAAAGTGTGCCATATGACTTTTACGAAACTCGTGCAAATTTATGTATATCCCTCGCTCTCGCTCGGGCAATACAAAAATTCACACTCGTTTCGTAAAAGTCATATGACACACTTCCTCGGGTAATAATCTCTATTTATTCCATCAATAATTATGCTTACGAAGCATTCGTGTACATGTTTACAATGAAGAAGTCACCAATTTGCATTGCCTCATATTAAACATCAACATAATCACAATCGTTTAATAATTGCAGCCAATTATGTCCAAAGTTAAAACTGTTTAATTTAATACCAATACAAGTTCCACTACCATCCTCACCACTGCCTCCACCACCATGACAAGAGGACAATCACTGCCAGACCTCGTTTGAATCCAACCACTACATTGTCTGTGGCCCTTGATTAAAGGATTTGCAACTCTGCTTTAGACACAATCTCTCCCACCGCTAACGGATTAATCAAATTAAACCAGAGCTCGTTGTCCGTAGTTTAAGTCTGTTCAATCTGCAGCTGAGTGGAGGCAATTTCCCAGATTCGAACACAGGTGTTAGTTGAATCGGGAGCAATTGGATTGATTACTGGGCGAGGTGCTATCTTACGCTTAACACAAGCAAGGTGCTTTGTATTCCAAATTTACCATAAAGCGTCCAGTACTCTCAGTGTAATTAAACATACGCAAGGATGTAGACAGGATTTTAAAGTTAAGTATTGGATTTTTTTAAAAGAAACAAACGTGCTTTGTGTTTGTCAATTTCGCCCAGCTTCAGTTTGTCTTTAGGTGAAACAGACAGCGGTGTAGACAAGATTTAACAGTTCGATTTCGATAATGGAACAAGCTGTGGTAAAAAGGAAATCAGTTAATGTTCAATAGCTTTTCAAACTCTGCGTTTGGCTTTCACAGTGGTAGACAGGGTTAACATTAAGAAGTTGCATCTCGTTGTTATCACGTAGCTCTCACTGCCTCGTGTTTGTGGAGGTTCAGGCACCGCTAGTTAGTCCTCTGGACGGCCCTGAATGTCATCGTTCATAACAATCATTATAATTGCATGGATTAAAATTAACTTCTAAACAGAGGTTTGTTTATACTGTGGAAAAGATCAACTCAACTCAATTTCAAATGTTTGCCTTGTCACAACACTCATTAAATAGCTCAACTTGTCAGCCAAGCCAAGCCTTGATTAATTTCTTAGAGTAATGTCTCAAAATTTCCTTTTTTTTAAGGGTGGCAATTGTCCTGGGTGGGAATTATCCTAGTTGGGAATTGTCCTAGGTGGTAATTGTCCGGGTGGCAATTGGCCGGTGGGAATTGTCTGGGTGGGAATTGTCCGGGTGGCAATTGTCCTCCACCCGCCGCAACTCTATGCAAGTACATCCAAGCGATATACCAAGAAAAACTAAAATGTTCCAAAATACTCAAGTGCTTACAAATACCAAAATGCTGCAAAATAATAAATTACAGAAAATGCTGACAGACTTCAACATACCAACATACAGAACGAAGATAATTAACTTTCAGAACATATTAAGATTAAGCATACTATTGTAATTAACTCACTGACATTCCTCATCTGCATCCTTTCTTCACCACTAATTGGAGTCAACAGAAACTAAACAGGTCTATGTGACGTGAATGATTTAAGAGTGCACTGGTAAACAACGACCCATTGAAACGCAAGAGGGCAAACAAGACCCTTTGTTCTACCGGAAATAGAATTGTCGTCTGCTGCTCCTTGGCAGTCACGGGTTGTCTGGGACAACGCACTTCGCAAACAAATGGGCTAAAATATTCAAATGACTTGTAAATAAAGTAAACTCTTTTCAAACTAATGCTAAAAGTAAGTTCTGAAACAGACACAAGAACAATATACAGTCAACTTATATGGTCCCAAAGTGTACCCTGAGGACAGTGTTTGGAATTCGGTTAGTTACTGTACACTTGCGTCTGTTATCATCACCTACCCTTCCACCACCAGAGTCTGAGTGGGTAGGAGACAGAACCCGGACCTAGATATAGCGACTGCTGGTAGCTGATGTGATCATATGTTACGACTGATTGATATGGAATTCGTTCGGTTACCCCCTTTTTTCAAATGTACCAAAATTATAAATCTCTAAAACATTCAGTGCGATCTCTCCTTGCTAATGATTTGTCGCTCTCAGAAAGAACTGCTCATAGATAAAGTTGATATGATATCACTCCACGGAGTGTATTATGTTGTTGTCCTAAACAAGACACATCCATATTTCTTTAATCACGTGTTTCGCACGAGTAATTATCTCCTCTTCTTTGGCTCTTCCGTGATGATCTCTCTTCATACACGCGACTTAATGTTCACCTTCATCTCTGGCACGTTGAGGTGGAGTGACACTCGACAAACTGATCAACCTTTCCTTACACTGCTGGGGAGGAAGCCAGTTGTCACAATTCAATATGTTTCCATCACGTGTGTGGCGCATGATCATGAGCAATCATCTGATATTCTCCACTTTATCCGTGATAACGGACACATTTTCACATTGTCTGGACACGTTTATGTGGATGTTATAGCGGTAGATCACATAGTAGGGATGGATGGTACAATAGGGATATATAGAGAATCTCAAGTGTCTTCTGATATCAAATATATAAACACTCGTTGATAAAAGTAAAAATATCCTCGGCAAGCCTCGGATATTTGTAACTTTTATCAACTCGTGTTGATATAATTGACATCAGAAGGGGCTAGGGTGAGATTCTATTTATCATCCAAAATCATTCTTATTACGTTTAAGTGAAAATAGTGTACATCTCTGAGCACATTTCTGCCATTTGACTTCCAGTGCGGTGAGGTCATAGCACTGTGGTGTCATCATGTTTATGACTTCATAGCATTGTGATGTCATTACTCGATAATATAAAAACATTGTGATGTCATGTGGTTACCGGTGAAAGGGCATTGTGCAAAATCTACTGCTTGATCTCACACAAGCGATATCTCCTGTGGAACGCAGTTTTGGGTGATAAATGGTATAATAGGGATATATTGTATAATAGGGATAGAATGTATAATTGTAATAGATGGTATAATAGAGATGGGCTAGTTCCTATAGATTCTTAAAAAACGTTCTTTATTTCCAAGGTTGTATGTGTCACATTACATGCGAGCACATGTTCACGATAGGGCTTACAGCATCCAGTAACACATTGTACCGATCGACTGTACTCGTGTGCACGTTCAGCTCGGACAATCTCCAGTTTTAATCAAGAGTTTGATCCAGCAGTACGTCAGCCTAGAGAGAGAGTGTGTTGACACCAAGCTGCTTAAATTGAGAACACAATTAGTGGAGCAGGCATAAACCATGTCGGGCTAGCACTTCTATTACTGCAATCTCCTCGTAACACTCTAATGACTTTGGTTTTTAAAAATATGGACTTTATCAAATTACGAGATCAAGTATAATTAAAAAAGGTATCCCTTGTCTAATAACTCTCAAACATATATTTATTAAGAGATGCAGCGTAAGTTGTGATAACACTAAATTAACCTCAACACAAATCCAAGCAAGGCCTTATACCACTGTGACGGCTGGACTAGTATATAACTGTGCATGTTTGTGACGTGAAGTCTAGCGGTAGATCACTGGTATGATAATTTTATGACCGAATATTAACATAACAAACAAGCATATTCCGATTCATCATCAAAAGTAAAACATTCCTTGTGATTTAATCATCAATTCTCCAGAAGGATCACACATGCAATACCTGCAATATTACACATTACAAGATATAAATGAGTTCAGTATTGGGATCAAAGTATCTGCAAATTCTCCTATGTTACCGGGACGAGTTTCTTGCAGGATTCGAACCCACACCAGCTGAACCAGGCACCAACCTCGAATACTAAGCTACAACAGTATTAATATCCCCAGGATCAAGTATACACAGCTGTAGCAGAGTAGTCCCGTGACCGTCTCTATACTGTCAGCACTTCTAACTTAGTCTTCATCATTGGCGGCTCACGGTATTTTCAAATGAGGGGCTCACAAATTGAACTTTTTAAAATCGTTTCCCCTCATATTTACATTTACAAGATTGAAGGGTAGCCTATGGCTGAATCTGATCGGTTCAGGAAGAGTCCCATCTCAGTTAAACGTTAAACCAAATACCAGAATCAATCTCATCATTCCTAAAGTATTTAGCTGACGTATCACTCCCGCCTGTCCAAAATCAATTAGTATTGGTCGCTCTGTGGTCACTCTGTGGTCACTCTGTGGTCAATCCGGGTCAACCCTCTGACCATAGTTCCCCCACCAATTAGAGATCCCGCTACAGGAGGGCGTTATTTTGGTCTGAATCAAATCCATTTACTCGTGTCTTGCAGCTACAGAACTTGAAACTGAATATCTTTCCAACTGGGTCGATTACTACAATAAAGTTTGGCTTACCATACAGTGTGATAAGCAGGTGCTTTATAGTGACTCTTTATAAATGAAGGTAGAGTTAAAGAAGTCCACCGAATATGATTTTGTTTCGATCTTTCTAAAAAGGCTTTAGTTTTGTAGATTGATATATCCACTATTGCTATATTTAATGTAGAGACACATGGGCTTTACATGAATGGAATAGGAAACTATATACTCACATTGTGTGTAATCCATCTTACATTTACAGACTATAAAATGAACATATGGAATATATGAGGTTTCGTTAATGTCGACAATTATTTGCAAAACTTGAGAACTGATTAATGTGTCAGATCCTGTTTGTGCTGGGGAAGTTTGACTATGGTACATCCTATAAGCTGTCTGGATACAGTCAGTATCTAATGAAGGTACATGAACCCACCACTCACAGCCAGAAAGAGGAAAGGGATTTGTCATGTTGACAGCGTTATTGTCTGAAACGGATAGCAATCCATCATGCCACTAGTTTCCTATTTAAAATTAACTTCATAATATGATATTTAACTTTTGAGTTGCCATTTCTATAACCTCTCATATGTATAGGATTAATGAAATCCATTTGACTGATGCGATAGTTCATTATGTCCTATGCATATATTAATGAAGTCTGAAACGGGTAACAGAATATCATATCCTAGTGTTCATGTTAGTGTTGTATGATATTCATAATTTTAGATGCAATTTAGAGCGTCTCTAACCCACAGACTTGTATGTTATCTACAGCATATCGCTAACACGTCCCAGGGAGAACAGGAGAACACTGAATTGTTCAGACAACGTTTATAACAAATGTCGACAGTGATGTAGTCTGAATCTGATGAGGATGTCACACCTATCTATGTGTTTGAGAATAGCTCCATATCTCCTGCTATAGTTCCACCAACCGACCATTCTGATTGGACCATTTACCAGACTATACCACTTACAGTCTCCAATGTTATCACATTTATCTCTCAGACTTCCAATTCGCCACAATGCAAGACACTAGATTGTCTGAAACTGATAGTAATAATGGGTCATAATCGTTTATATTTGCTTCATGTAAGACGGATTGTAGGTAATTGCTGTAAACAATGTCCCATAGACTCATTATTCCTCCAGCCCATACACCAGTTTAGAACAACTTCAGCCAGGAGACAGAGAAGATGTGATGCCCAACTTAGAAACTGAAATACCTGTGTAATCCGTGTTTGATTCTCAATATGTTCTGGTGTTTTGGTTTGAAATAGTTTGCAGCTTTTCTTAACATTTTGTCAGGTTATTTAATCAAGTAACTTTATGACTGACTCTGCAAAACGGGTACCTGCACATGGTGTGTGGGACTGACCTATCGACATGTATGTCGGCTTGGGTTAGACCTGGTAATAATGTTCATGGCGTCTTAAGTGCAATGTGGAAAAGTGTGCAATAAATGTCAATATTTTTATAAATAAAAATGATTTTTACTTTACATCTGACAAACCTTTAAAATAAATCCATTTTAAATATTTATATAATATAATACCACTTTGCATCATAGATGAAATGCTGATCGCGCGGATTAACCTAATCATTTGTCATTCTTGTTTTTTTTACATGAATTGAACTTCAATATATATACAATGTACTTGAATTACAAGTTTTACTTGTGACCTTACTCTACCAGCGGAATTCTGATTATATTATAATTATCATTTCGACCATCATACATCAACCGAATTCCTATTAGCAGATCTATAAGTATATTACAATTATCTTTTCTTACTATCTTTCATCAACTGAATTCCAAACATGAGATCTATAATTATATATAGAATACTCAACGACGTCCCGTTTGATAACATGTTTATGAAACGAGTGGATGGTTTGGTATTTTAACGAGTTAAATACCGATGCCATTCACGAGTTTCATAAACATGTTATCAAACGGGACCGAGTTTAGTATTTTATTTATTACTCAATAATGTAAATAGCGCTGAATTGCAAGAAAATCGTTTTTAGTGACGCTTACTTGCCATTAGGTCACCCGCTATTACAGTGGCGCGGCAAGCATTGTGACGTCAACCAAAAACGACTATGACGTCACGCGCATATTAAGACGCTACGACAACACGTTGTGGTTTCACACATGTGTGTAACCAACTCATTGTTATCTAATGAGTGATATCACCACGGTTGAGTAATAAATTACAATAATCACAAAGTAAAATCAAGTAAATTATTACACCTTTATCCTACTCGCAATCAGAATTGCAATGTATATAATTCGTTTAAAGTTATCAATACCATCTTCTTTTACCAGAGAACTCAGAATTGCAATGTATAAAATTCGTTTAAAGTTATCAATACCATCTTCTTTTACCAGAGAACTCAGAATTGCAATGTATACAATTCGTTTAAAATTATCAATACCATCTTCTTTTACCAGAGAACTCAGAATCGCAATGTATATAATTCGTTTACAGTTATCAATACCATCTTCTTTTACCAGAGAAATCAGAATCGCAAAGTATATAATTCGTTTAAAGTTACCAATACCTCTTCTTTTACCAGAGAACTCAGAATTGCAATGTATATAATTTGTTTAAAGTTATCAATACCATCTTCTTTTACCAGAGAACTCAGAATTGCAATGTATATAATTCGTTTAAAGTTACCAATACCATCTTCTTTTACCAAAGAAATCAGAATCCCATGATATATAATTATATAACAATTATCTGTAATAGCAAGCTATCGTTCTGCGATTTGACAGATATGGTTTTCTGATTGCAATCACCAGTAAATATTATTGAGTTTGTGCCACACATTGATTCCCTGCCAAGATGTGCAGTGTATCAGTGCGGTGCCCTGCAGCAGTGAAGAGGAACGTCAATACGGACTAAGAGCTTCTGGTGTCGTCGTCCCTTAGCCAGCCTCCATCGTTCAATACACATGCAATTATCATCTTGTTTTCGACGCTATTTGTTTATTGATGTCCACGTGTCTTGAAATTTGTTTTTAATCAGGATCTTTCAGTCTGAAAGCTCGGACATTCATCAATTATCATGTTTCCTTTGTGGTAAATGTTTGAAATATGATCTCAAGGCCATGGTAAAGCCGGATTTTTGTCTCTCACTTTCTAATATTTTAACAATTATCTTGTTTATCTTGTTAGATTGGAGATGGTGATTGACTTCTAGAAGGGAATAGGTCGTTATCATACAATATTTTAAGCATAAAACCTTAATGCCTTGCTCTTGAACATGGGGAAAAGATGTTATTTTTCCCATTCAGAGTTTGTGTTTTGTGTTTGATAAAGCAGCGTTTATATTGTTTTGTGTGCATTGTTGATTTTCTAAAAAACAGTTTTCTTGAAATACACCTATATACCAAAACACTTATTTCAAATGGTTTCACTCGTTCATAATCATTATCAACAAAAGTGTTAATTTTCAAGGTGCAATACAGTGAGAGGATGTATCTGACTGATATAAGGATTTATCTGACTGATATAAGGATTTATCTGACTGATATACGGATTTATCTGGCTGATATAAGGATATATCTGACTGATATAATGATGTATCAGACTGGTATAAGGATGTATCTTGCTGATATAAGGATTTATCTGGCTGATATAAGGATGTATCTGACTGATTTAATGATGTATCTGACTGATATAAGGATGTATCTGACTGACATAAGGATGTATCCGACTGATATAAGGATTTATCTTGCTGATATAAGAATTTATCTGACTGATATAAGGATGTATCCGGCTGATATATGGCTCTGAATCTCATCTACAAAACAATTGCAGCAAGGTTACTCCGATTTGGAAACACTTTGAAAACTGAATGTAAATTTGAACTGCACTAAATAACACGTTCATATTCATACGAAATCAAACTGCCAACGGTTCCTTTTCTTGCAACATGAACTTAAAATGTAGTGCTAAATGACGAAATAATCTGCTATAATATAATCAAACAGATCGGATGTCTTGTTCTGCATTCTGTGTTCTGTGTGATTAAATTCAGTTTATTGTATTCTTGGCCTCAGGCCCATATACAAGTAAATTAAATCACAATTCATTTATACAAAATTGGTAATGGAAATTTACACATACGAAATGGTAAAATGGTTAAAATTTGGTCTTTCGTTCTTTCGTTTGTAATAGGAATGGCATGTTTGCAGAATTTATATAAGTTAAAGTGATGTCACCGCGTGTCAAGACTGTGAGGAAAACGGATCTCAAATGCTCGTTCGATAGCAAACACAAATTATTTTAAAATGTATGACATGAACACACTACTTTAAGGTAAAACTTGACTTGATCGTAATTGATATACATGGTCACTGAGTTTGATACTCTGTTGTTTTCCAACAAACTAATTCTACAATACATATTGCGTTCAATGTTTGAACTTGATTTCACAAATGTTTTAAGGTTAATATTGGATCAATCTATTTAATATCAATTATTTGTTACCTCCATGGCAACTGAACAGTGCCAATATTCGCATTTATTGAACAACAATGCTGGAAATAGTTGGTTAGGCAAAGGCTTTATAGTCCATGACGTTAGATCGACTTTCTCAGTATAGCTTAATATCCACGTAATTTCCTTAAAGATTATGTGTAAAACAATCTTGAAACATGCAACTCTTCATTGAACAATCTCCATACAATAGCAGCACCATAGTGTCTGGACACTGGACAGTGGAGGTGTTGGTCAGTGACGAATGACGTCAAGAAGTTGACCTTGAAGGTAGATAACTGATTCTCGCCAACATGCTCACAACATCCTAAATCTCCACTATCATCATCATTAGCATCATCTCCGCTATCATCATCATCATCATCATCATTATATCCGTTATCATTTGCACCTCACCTCACCAAAAGCTTTACAATCACCAATTGCAAAAGAGGGACAAATATTGAATTAAGTCGACAAATGAATTTGTAGGCGTAAATGTCAGCTCCAAATTAGAACAATCCATATACAAATGATCTACAACAACCGGCGTATCATTGACAGATAGTATGTATGTATAATGTGACAGGTTGACGTGTTTCAAATTAAAGCACTTCATAAAAACTGATCTCAAGTTACTTTTAACACCAGTGTATTATTGTCAAATAGTCTTTTTCAACAATCACTAGGACAGAGATCATGAGAGATAGAGCACAGATCAGTGAGTATCACCAGGACAGAGATCATGAGAGACAGAGCACAGATCAGTGAGTATCACCAGGACAGAGATCATGAGAGATAGAGCACAGATCAGTGAGTATCACCAGGACAGGCAACATGAGAGATAGAGCACAGATCAGTGAGTGTCACCAGGACAGGCAACATGAGAGATAGAGCACAGATCAGTGAGTGTCACCAGGACAGGCAACATGAGAGATAGAGCACAGATCAGTGAGTGTCACCAGGACAGGCAACATGATAGATAGAGCACAGATCAGTGAGTATCACCAGGACAGAGATCATGAGAGATAGAGCACAGATCAGTGAGTATCACCAGTACAGAGATCATGAGAGATAGAGCACAGATCAGTGAGTATCACCAGGACAGGCAACATGAGAGATAGAGCACAGATCAGTGAGTGTCACCAGGACAGGCAACATGATAGATAGAGCACAGAACAGTGAGTATCACCAGGACAGAGATCATGAGAGATAGAGCACAGATCAGTGAGTATCACCAGGACAGGCAACATGAGAGATAGAGCACAGAACAGTGAGTGTCACCAGGACAGGCAACATGAGAGATAGAGCACAGATCAGTGAGTATCACCAGGACAGAGATCATGAGAGACAGAGCACAGATCAGTGAGAATCACCAGGACAGAGATCATGAGAGATAGAGCACAGTTGAGTGAGTATCACCAGGACAGAGATCATGAGAGATAGAGCACAGATCAGTGAGTATCACCAGGACAGAGATCATGAGAGATAGAGCACAGATCAGTGAGTATCACCAGGACAGAGATCATGAGAGATAGAGCACAGATCAGTGAGTATCACCAGTACAGAGATCATGAGAGATAGAGCACAGATCAGTGAGTATCACCAGGACAGGCAACATGAGAGATAGAGCACAGATCAGTGAGTGTCACCAGGACAGGCAACATGATAGATAGAGCACAGAACAGTGAGTATCACCAGGACAGAGATCATGAGAGATAGAGCACAGATCAGTGAGTATCACCAGGACAGGCAACATGAGAGATAGAGCACAGATCAGTGAGTGTCACCAGGACAGGCAACATGAGAGATAGAGCACAGATCAGTGAGTATCACCAGGACAGGCAACATGAGAGATAGAGCACAGATCAGTGAGTGTCACCAGGACAGG
The DNA here is from genome assembly GCA_936450465.1 of Gibbula magus. Classification (NCBI taxonomy): domain Eukaryota; kingdom Metazoa; phylum Mollusca; class Gastropoda; order Trochida; family Trochidae; genus Gibbula; species Gibbula magus. The sequence goes on from OW388302.1 coordinate 67,575,054, forward strand.
CAACATGAGAGATAGAGCACAGATCAGTGAGTGTCACCAGGACAGGCAACATGATAGATAGAGCACAGATCAGTGAGTATCACCAGGACAGGCAACATGAGAGATAGAGCACAGATCAGTGAGTGTCACCAGGACAGGCAACATGAGAGATAGAGCACAGATCAGTGAGTGTCACCAGGACAGGCAACATGATAGATAGAGCACAGATCAGTGAGTATCACCAGGACAGGCAACATGAGAGATAGAGCACAGATCAGTGAGTGTCACCAGGACAGGCAACATGAGAGATAGAGCACAGATCAGTGAGTGTCACCAGGACAGGCAACATGAGAGATAGAGCACAGATCAGTGAGTGTCACCAGGACAGGCAACATGAGAGATAGAGCACAGATCAGTGAGTATCACCAGGACAGGCAACATGAGAGATAGAGCACAGATCAGTGAGTATCAACAGGACAGAGATCATGAGAGATAGAGCACAGATCAGTGAGTATCACCAGGACAGGCAACATGAGAGGCACAGTGCAGAACAGCTACTATCTATGGAAAAGAAATCACGAGAGATCACAGATCACTGGGACAGCAAACCCAAAGATCAGCGAGTGCCACTAGAACAGATAGAGTAAAGATCAGTAAGTATGACTGGGACAGAGATCACAGAGATAGAGCTCAGATGAGCGAGTATAACGACAAAGACCCCAGAGAACGAGTGCAGAATAGCGACTATCACTAGGACAGAGGCCACTGGAGACAGAGTGCAGAGTAGCGACGATCACTAGGACAGAGGCCACTTGAGACAGAGTGCAGAACAGAGACTATCACTAGAACAGAGACCACTGGAAACAGAGTGCAGAGCAGCAGCTATCACTGGGACAGAGACCCCAAAGACACAGTGCAGAGGAGCAGCTATCACTGGGACAGAGACCCCAAAGACACAGTGCAGAGGAGCAGCTATCACTGGGACAGAGACCCCAAAGACACAGTGCAGAGGAGCAGCTATCACTGGGACAGAGACCCCAAAGACACAGTGCAGAGGAGCAGCTATCACTGGGACAGAGACCCCAAAGACACAGTGCAGAGCAGCAGCTATCACTGGGACAGAGACCCCAAATACACAGTGCAGAGCAGCAGCTATCACTGGGACAGAGACCCCAAAGACACAGTGCAGAGCAGCAGCTATCACTGGGACAGAGACCCCAAATACACAGTGCAGAGCAGCAGCTATCACTGGGACAGAGACCCCAAAGACACAGTGCAGAGCAGCAGCTATCACTGGGACAGAGACCCCAAAGACACAGTGCAGAGCAGCAGCTATCACTGGGACAGAGACCCCAAAGACACAGTGCAGAGCAGCAGCTATCACTGGGACAGAGACCCCAAAGACACAGTGCAGAGCAGCAGCTATCACTGGGACAGAGACCCCAAATACACAGTGCAGAGCAGCAGCTATCACTGGGACAGAGACCCCAAAGACACAGTGCAGAGCAGCAGCTATCACTGGGACAGAGACCCCAAAGACACAGTGCAGAGCAGCAGCTATCACTGGGACAGAGACCCCAAAGACACAGTGCAGAGCAGCAGCTATCACTGGGACAGAGACCCCAAATACACAGTGCAGAGCAGCAGCTATCACTGGGACAGAGACCCCAAAGACACAGTGCAGAGGAGCAGCTATCACTGGGACAGAGACCCCAAAGACACAGTGCAGAGCAGCAGCTATCACTGGGACAGAGACCCCAAAGACACAGTGCAGAGCAGCAGCTATCACTGGGACAGAGACCCCAAAGACACAGTGCAGAGGAGCAGCTATCACTGGGACAGAGACCCCAAAGACACAGTGCAGAGCAGCAGCTATCACTGGGACAGAGACCCCAAATACACAGTGCAGAGCAGCAGCTATCACTGGGACAGAGACCCCAAATACACAGTGCAGAGCAGCAGCTATCACTGGGACAGAGACCCCAAAGACACAGTGCAGAGCAGCAGCTATCACTGGGACAGAGACCCCAAAGACACAGTGCAGAGTAGCAGCTATCACTGGGACAGAGACCCCAAAGACACAGTGCAGAGTAGCAGCTATCACTCGAACAGAGACCACTGGAGACAGAGTGCAGAGCAGCGACGATCACTAGGACTGAGACCACTGGAGACAGAGTGCAGAGCAGCGACTATCACTAGGACAAAGACCCTGGAGACAGAGTGCAGAGCAGCGACGATCACTAGGACAGAGACCACTGGAGACAGAGAGCAGAGCAGCGACCACACTAGGGCGAAGCCCACCAATAAGCAATGCAGGCAGTTAAAATTTGGGTCTTGAGTCGATGCAAATTGGTTTATCCTCATCTTCTCCCAGAGCCCGGCTACTACACAAAGTAAATTACAAATCTCAAAGGGGTCGTGGTATCTGAATGGAATTACTAAGTCACGTGACTCTCAGATTCTCCGTTCATTGACAGTTGTCGTCACGAAGATCGTTTTGGGTATCCTTAAGGATATTGACCATCATTTATGTGCTCAAATGAAAAATACTGAAGTGTTGTTCATCCTACGAGGTATGATTATTGTTGAACTGTTGAATTTGATTATTTTCCTTTATTCAACATGTTATGACTGTTCAATCCCACAGAGATCGAACTTATTGTAATCTCATTTAGTTTGGACTTACAGTAATTTCTATTGAGTTTAACTTAATCTAATTTCATGGATATTGGACTTTTATTGGATATTTCAAAGAGATTTTATTTGCTATAATACCATGTTAGGTAATGAACATGTATTGACCATATGGCTGATAACTGAGTTAATGATACGGGCACTTGTGCACATATCACGTTTGACTATTTTACACAATTCAAACGGAATAGAAACATTACAATCGATTACATTGATTTTTACGAAACTCGTGCACATTTGTTTAAAACACTCCCTCTTACTCAATACACACAAACACAAACAACCACACTCATTTCGTTGTAGTCTTATTACCAGACTGAATAGTGTTGTATACATTCAGGAAAGTTTAACAAAGACAAACAGGTCTTGATTTCTGTATGAAATGTTCGAGGTCACATAACCCTAATTTATATGTTGTATTTGTTATGAAGGTCATTTGGGAAATATATATTTCAATGGCACTAAGTTGATCCAATGGTCTACAGTTTCTTGTATATGTGTAGTGTATCCTGTTGAGGATAACGTGAGCATATGATACAGACAAATGTCCACGTTTCTGTTTTTAATGGTCGTATTTGCAATATTGTCACAAAGTATAACTAATAATAACCAACGTCCCGCATCTTCGTTAAGGAGGTTGACGTGTTCTGCATCTTGATTAGGGTTATTATCCTCGTATTTGAGGTCAACAGCCTTCAAGTGACTGATTAGACGATTTAGACCGAGAAAGGTCATTTATATAACTGTGGCATGGAGCTCGACAAGGACGTCTTCTAGAGCCTTACGATGTAATGTACTTTGCCAGAATATTAGATTACACAATAGAACGTCTATAGAAATTTATTGTAAACAATTCTGTGAGGCTGAAGATCGAAAGGGATTTAAGATTGAGAAGTTAGCATAATATGAAATACCCGGGAACACTAATTGTAAATTTATAAAGGGTAACGATAACTACGAATTATAAAATCAATATCATATATATATATAGATAGATATACCATCAAACTTCTGGTTTTTGCCATAAAAGACAATGAGATGGTAATTGGTATTGTTTGCAAAGACATGAACAACGTTCATACAAAGCTTTTAATTCCAGTAAAATGTATTGGTTTCAAAAACGGCACATGGTCTTGTGAAGAATTCAGTTGGCCGCTATCACTAACGTTCATCAACATTGGGCGCAGCGCGGATGAGTTGGTGACCCGCACCATTGCTGGATACACCCTGAGTAAGTGATCTTATTAATACCATCTGCTGAGGTGAGGTGAGGTGAGTTGGGGTTTTAACGCTGCTTTCAAGAGTATTTCACTTATATCGCGGCTGCTAGTATTATGGCAGGGAGAAAGCCCGCAACGCCATGTGGCTATGCACTGCCGTGAAACCTGCGAGCAGCGGCTGGACCATCTGCAGAAGGCTGTGTTGGGGATGACCTTGATCCTGTGTGCCAGATTAGACACGGGTAGTAATGTATACAGGCAGCACCTTGAGCTGGCTCTAGTGTGTGGACATGGACGCAATAGCGATGTCAACATTATGATTATCCTTTTCGTTAAAATATATACTTTCCTTGACGATAGAAATATTTAAATGGAGGAGTGCATCTTGTTAAGCGTATTTCAAACAAGTTTTAAGATTCGTTAAAACCTGAATTGTAAGAATCTATTGTTGGCCCTCTCTTCTCTATGACAGTATATTTCCAACTAGTTGTACAAGATTATACACAACCTGATCGTTTCTCTATGGTTTGTCGGGAAGATTTAAGTGTCAATCTGTTCTATTCATACTATTGATCATCCTACCACAACACCACTCTGTTTACTGAATATGAAGTCGTAATTATCGTGTGTGATGTATGGGATAAAAGGTTTGGTCTGAATATCACTTAGGAGGAGCACCTCGTAATCATATAGAGTGTATCAGTACTGGACGGGGACGGGGACGGGGACGGGGACGGGCGACAGCGATTTATTCCATGTTAACTGGACTTCGAGTCCTTGACCTTGACCTTGGTTCCTTGACCTTGACCCCGGCCAGTGGGGAAACTCTTAACTAAGCACATCGTTATGGCCACCATCTGGCTGCTTGTGATTTGAAACAATGAAATATGATTTTATGTAAATCAATACCGACATTTCCCGATTTTTTGTTGAAAGATGAATTTAAGGCCAAAATAAAAGAAAAACCCAAATATTCGTGCTCAGAATTTTATTTCGCCGGACGTCGCTTCCTGCCAGAGATCGACAACACAACGTGACCATACAAGTAGAGGGATATAATAATGTCCTGAACTGTTGATCCATACGAACATGTATTATATACTGGAGAACATAAGTTAGGTATATTGAATGCTTTATGATTAATAGTTCATTAGTATGTCAGGAAATAAATACATAATTAGTCTTTAATTTTAAAATATCCCTTAATATTCTAGTCCAATACAGAATACAACATGTATTTCCTTAAAGGGGCAGTAGCACGTTTTTGCGCTCAAATAAGTCGATGGAATGTATTTGAAAAATAATGTCAACAATAGTAAAACACCCTTCTCTCTTCGGAAAATCAAGTTACAAATGAGTGTACATAGTTCCGTAAAGCCATGGGAATCGTTTTCGTCATTCGAAATAATAAAATGTGTTCACAATAAAATGGCCGCCATGCAATTTTGGCTTTATACACAACACCGTTATTACCACAACGGATAATTGGTTTGTGTAATAAGATATTTTACCCTCTAAAGTAAATATAAATGACATAACCTATCATTATAAATCAGAAATTTGAAAAAATAAAATTTGCAAAAAACGTGCTACAGCGCCTTTAACTTCTTTATAATTGACATTCACGTCTATAGTTCAGCAGAAGATGTTACTCGAAAGGACATACACACTGTCCGCAATTCGCAATCGCCCACTAAATACACGAGGAATACAGAGGGTTCCCTCGCTGTATAACTGTATGATGAACCTGCTATATATGTCTGAACCAGTCCAGATCATCAGACGCGCAAACGTTCAATAGACCATAACACATGGATAACTGGTGTGGTTCTGGAATAGTGGAATATATGAATAAACATATAATATACAATAATGAAATAAACAATGGTAAACATTTGTGAATAAAGTAGCAAATAAATAGTAAATAAAGTGATAAAATATGCAACAGTGATGTGAAATTAATAAACATATGCACATTCATAAAACTAACGATAAGAGCAATGTGTGAGTACATCATGTTTAGAGGCAATTGTTTGTTGATTTCATACTGACAGTATTACAACTTATAAACAACTTTTATTACTCAACCGTGGTGAGATCACTCATTAGATAACAATGAGTTGGTTACACACATGTGTGATACCACCGCGTGCTGCCGTAACGTCACAATCGGCGCGTGACGTCACAGTCTTTTTTCGTTGACGTCACAATGTAAGCCTGCAATAGCGGGTCACCTATTTGCAAGTAAACGTCACTAAAAACTTTTATTGCAATTCAGCTCTATTTACATCATTAAGTAATAAATAAAATATTTAACTCGGTCCCGTTTGATAACATGTTTATGAAACTCGTGAATGGCATCGGTATTTAACTCGCTTTCGCTCGTTAAAATACCAAACCATCCACTCGTTTCATAAA